>JBAMBP010001630.1:0-25155 GCA_037044515.1 Phortica magna
TGTTATGTTACATCTACTTGGTTCAGTTACGTATTGCTGAGGGGAGAGAGAGATAGATGAACGAGTTCACATAAGGATTTTCCCGTTTCATTTCTCTCCCTCTCTCTCTTCTCTCACTCTCGAGCTTTTCTGTTTCAGTCTCTGTACTTATACATACTCTTACTTCAACTGTTCTGCGTTTTTTTTTAAAAAAAGTGTGTGGGTGTTTCTGATTCTCTATGGAGGATTGAGTCCAGCTGAACAGGTAGGTGAAGACTTATTCTGCTAGAAACGCATAAAAAAAATGCGGGGTGGCAAGATTAAAAGAGAAAAATAGAAAAATAGAAATAACAATAGTGAAGAATAAAGAGAAAAGAAGAGTTTGAAATACAACTGAGGAACAGTAAAAGGGAAAGAAAAAAAAGGGAAACCCGAAATAATAAGCTCGCTAGGAGGTGAAAATAGAAAGTAAAAAAAAGAAAAGGTGTTGTGATCTCTGTTTTCCGTGTCACTTTCTGTTGTTATTCGGTTCTTTGTTGTTTGCTATTGTTATTGTGTGTATTATTTTTTACCGAAAAGGTTTAATTATGAATTGTTAATATTAGCAATCACAAAGCATAAACAGAAAGTGAACGAGAGAAGAGAGAGAGACAACAATAGCAAAAAAGAAAACTTGTAGATGAAATAAAAGCAGTGTGAATTGTGAATCTTTATTTTGTTATTATTCTATCCACTTTTTTCTCCTCATTTTCTCCACATGAGGAACTAAAAGAAAAAGTAAAAATATATGAAATATGAAATAGTTATATTTTTCTTAAATTTATAGATTGGAACTCTGTATTGTAATATTGTATTAGGCAGAAGAAAAGAAGAAGGACAAAGGAAAGGAAATACTGAGAGAGACCTTTCTTAGCAAAGAGAAGCAAAAAAAAAAAAGAGGGAAAATGAAAGAGAGAGAGAATCCGGAGAAGCGGTAGGGGTTGAAAATAAACTGGGAAAAGGGAAGACCGAGAGGAAGAGAGAGAGAGAGAGAACAACGAGACCAACTGTCAACTCACTCTCTCCACTCTTCGACTCTTCCACGCAATTGTCATTTTCAAAGACAAGAGAGAAGGTTTTCCCTCCCCTCTCCCTCTTTCCCTCTGGACGTGTGATGCATGATGATAGACATCACCACTCACTTGTGTCTGTCTCTCTCTCATCATTCATATCTCTCCTCCTCGCTTCACTGCCAAGGGTCGCGCTCGCGGTCCCCGCGGCCGCCCCGACCGCCGCCCCCGCGCCGCCCCCCGCGTCCTCCGCGCCCGCCGCCGCCGTGGTGGCCGCCGCCGCCTCCGTTATTGTTGTTGCCACCGTTGCCATTGCCGTTGCCTCCCGCGCCGCCCTCGCCGCCGTCCGGGCATGCAGTTGCGCACGTTGGTGTTGATGTTCTCCATCCAGATGCGCGCGCCAAAGGAGCGGTACAGGTCGCGCACGAGCTCGCGGAAGTCAATCGAGTGGTCGGCGTCGAAGAAGAAGCTGATCTTCTTCATGTCGAACTGGTACTCGACGTCGACGAGGCGGATGTCGATGCCAAAGTCCTCGCAGCGCTGGCGGCACGTCTTCGAGCGCCACCTCCTCGGCCGCGCTGATGACGTGGTGCAGGCGCGTGATGTCCTCCTTGCCGGCGACGCGCAGCACGCGGCCGACCTCCTTGCGCGCGCGGTCCTCGCGCAGGTCGGTGCCGTCCATGCTGCGTATCGTCGTCGAGCCGTCGGGCAGCGTGCGGGCCGTCTGCACGAGCAGGCCGCAGTCGAGGCCGCGGTCGCCGTCGACGATGACGTACATGCCGGGGTCCAGGTCCGGCACGTCGCACTCGTACTTGCAGATGCGGTTGCGCTTGAACTCGACGTAGGCCGTCATGGCCGCCTCGCCGCCGGGCGCGAGCGGGGAGCGCTGCCGCTGCTGCTGGTTGTGGCCCCCGCGGCCCCCGCGCTGCTGGTGGCCTTGTTGTTGTTGTTGTTGTTGAGCTGCTGCTGCTGGGAGTTGGCCTGCAGGGGCATCGCGTAGAGGTCGTCGTCCTCGCCGGCGCCCCAGGCGGCCGCGTACGGGTCGCCGTGCATCTGCTGCTGCTGCGCGCCCGTTGCCGAAGCCGCGCAGCCGCTGTTGCTGGCGCGCCGCACACCGCGGGAGGCTCGCTGAGGTTCGGACGGACTGCCGCCGCGCGACTTGCTGATCGCCCGCGCCGCCGTACGCACCACCACAAGCACCACCGTACAGCCGCAGCGGCCGCACCGCCGCTGTGGTACGACGGGAAGCTAGCGAGGAATATCTTGGCGGCGGTGTCGCGGTCAAAGGTGCCGTCCGGTGCCGTGTAGAGCCCGTGGCCTGTAGAGCTCCAGCATGATGCCGCCCGCCTCGCTCATGAGGCCCAGCAGCCGCTGCTGCAGGCTCTGCACAGAGGCGCCGCCGTCGCTGGCGCCGCCGTAGGACTGCTGCTGCTGCCTGCTGGTGGGTGGCTGCGCGTGCCGCGGTTGGCGCCGCCGCTGCCGCTCTGGCCGCTGAGGTACTCGTCGACAAGATTGCTCATTGATTTTATACTCTTGATATATATATAGTATAATAAGTTTTGGAAAGGTTTGAATATGTTATTTATAGAAATACATATTATAGCTTATTTTTGCTTTTGTAGGGAAATGCGTGTGAGTGTTACAATGTTGTTGTACTGTTGGTTGTTTGCAAAACGCTTATTTTTTTTGTGTTGATGATGCGTTTGCTTCTATTGTGGTGCTTCTTTTTTTTTCTTTTTGCGGAAAAGGAAAAATAAAGAAGAAAAATATATGAGAATCTGTGTGTGGATGTGCCTGTGTGAAAATAAAGAACAAAGCAGGTGTGAGCTTACTTACGTTGTTCTTTGAATATTTATGAGGTGATAGGCTAAGAAGATGATAAGGAAAAGAGAGGAGAGAAAGAAAAAAGACACTCTATGTGTTGAGTGGCACTAGCTGTGTAGTGTTGTGTGTGTGTGTGTGTGAGTAGAGGGGAAAAGGGAAGAATTTGTGCAATTGTTGGTGGAGTGACTTGATCTTATGACACCATGGTTGTTATTTTTTGTGATTGATGAATCTCTACACTGTAAACTCTCGAAGAAGTACATCTCATAATCGCAGTAATGTGATAGATATTGGCTATATACCGTGAAGCGCACAGAGCATAATGACTAACAGTCTTGATTGAATGTTATCAGCAGTTGCAATAAGCGCTAACCGATCAAGGTACAAGGGTACATCACGTTAATAAGAATAATAACAAACGAGTAAGTCACACTCGTCAGTGTAGCAGCAGCAGTTGTTGTTCTTTATCTTCACACGTACACGCACAGAGAGTCAGGAAAGGGGGAGATGGAAGAGTCAAAGTAGATGAGAAGTCAAGGGCGGGGAGTGAACAGTGAAGGGGGGGAGAAAGAAGAGAGGAGCAGGAATATGACCCATGCAGCACTCTCTCTCCCTCTCTCTCCCCTCTAGTACTCGTTAGAACGCATGTAGGCCCCCAGGCGGCAGAGCCCCGCGTAGCCCGACCCCCAGCGCCAGCAGCCCACGCGGCGCCCAGCTTAAACTGCCGCGCCCGCTTCTGCTCGTACGTCAGCGACGGGTAGTAGTACTCCTCCGACTCGTTGCTCACCTTGGCCGCGTTCTTGTCGAACGGGCGGCCGTATCGGGCACCCGCGCCGCGCGGATGCGCCCCGCCCGCGCCGCCGCCGCCGCCTCGCTGCGTGTCGTCGTCGGAGAAGTACTGCTTCACGACGCGCTGCGTGGGACGCTCAAACTCCCGGCCGTACATGTCCTCCTCCTTGACCTGGTTCTCCTGCTCCGCGCTGCGGTCGCCGTAGAGGGTGTCGTGCAGCTCGCCGTGCGCCATGCGCCGCTGGCTGAAGGGCAGCCGCGACTCGATCGTCTCGGTCAGCTTCTCGAAGCTCTGGTCGAACTTGCCGGCCTCGGTGGTGAAGGGGTTCGTCTTCATGGTGGGCTTGCGCAACGAGACGCGCGTGGGGCGCAGGGCGCCACCGCAGCCCGCAGGCAGCGGCAGCGAGGCACAGACGGCTGCAGCGCATCTACGTGACTCTTGCTTAAACTATATAATATAATATATGTGTGTGTCTGTGTTTGTGTATATTCTTTTGATGCCGTAAGCTGACGGGTACTGGTGTTGGCCGGCCCTGTCACTTGGGGGTTACTGTGAAAAAGTGAAAGGAGAGATGAGTAAAGATAAGCTTTAGAAAGGGGAGAAAGAGAAAACAAATAGAGAGACGGAGTAAGTGAGAAAAGACAAATGGTGCTGCGTGGCGGAAAGTTAACAACAAATATTGTCATAGAAAGAAAGAAATGCCTCTGAAAGCAGTAGAGGTATTAAATCAGAAAGATAAGAAACAACAGCAATTTGATATTGACAGCAGAAGAGTCAACACAAGTGAATGAAATATACGATTATGTGTAGGGTTTTTTTTAATACGATGTTAATAAATAAATTTTGTGGAAAATCAAACGACTGGAACTCAACCGAGTGAATAACAGGAGGAAAATAGCAGCAGTGAGAGACGAGGAGGGAAAGGTGAAGCAGAAGTTTACGTTGAAACAACTGTCCTGCGACTGGGAAGAGAGAAACCACAAAAAAAAAAAGAAGGGAAACAGAGTACCACTTCAATTTCACTTCTACTTCTTCTTTTTCTTCGAGGCCGTCGGCTTCCCTCCCTTCTTCCCACCACCACCACCGCCACCGCCACTGCCACTCTCCCCCTTGCCGTTGTTCTTTCGCCTCTCCCCGGCCCTGCGCTGCCGCTCCCTCTGCCTCTCACGGTCCTCCGCCTCGCACTCGGCCAGCAGCTCCTGCGCGACCCTATTCCCCGCCAGGAACGCGTCCCCGCGGTGGGCGTACTTTATAGTGCTGACGTGGTGCACGCGGTACCCCCGCGCCATGAGCTCGGCCAGCACCCGCAGGATGTTCTTGCTGTCGTCCAGCCCGCTGTGGCGGTTCCCTGTGAAGGTCATGCCCAGGCGCCGCAGCATGTGCGTGAGCTTCACCTGGCGGCAGCGCAGCAGCTCCGTGAAGGCGTGGCGCACATTCAGGTAGCGGTAGAAGACCGGCGGGAAGTCGACGCCGTCGCGCAGGACGCCGCACTCGTGCATGAAGTGCCGCATGTCCCACGGGCCGTCGGTGGCGAAGCACACCATCGCCTCCGCCTCGGCGTCGGTCATCGCCACACTTGCAGCAGCAGTAGCACTAGTAGCAGTAGTAGTAGTAGCAGTAGCAGTAGCAGTAGCAGTAGCAGTAGCAGTAGCAGTAGTAGTCGTAGTTGCAGTAGTAGAAGTAGTATTTCCTGGCTGGGGGGCACTTCCATTTCCCTCTGTCTCCTTGTGATCCTGGGGAGCCTCTGAAGACTCGGGTACTGCCGCTCCCGCCGCCTGACCCTCTTCACCCTCACCCTTCTCCTCCTCATAGGTGTCAAACACAAAGTGTCTTCTGCTCGCCGCGGAGGTTGCGCGAGAGCCCCGCCGGGGTAAGGTTGTGGTTCCTAATGGTCTCGTCGGCGCCGGGCCACGTGCCGCCCTCCCCGTGCCGCGCGCGCCACCGCCGGCACAGCGGGAACACCGTGCCGCGCAGCCAGCGCCCGAAGCGCTCCACCACCACCGGCAGCGGGTCCGCCGCGTCCACGTCGGCCTTGCGTGATGCCCGTGAGCTGCGTGCAGAAGTCCGTGAGAATGGGGTTGCGCACGGGGCGCACAAACTCGCGGAACTGCGCGACGACCCGCAGCGAGGCGGTGTCCAGCACGACGACAGGGAACTCGATGATCTCGTTGGGGTAGTCCACGGCGCCCGCGTCGCATGTCGCCTCAAAGTCGCAGACGAGCATGTGGGAAAAGGGCTGCGGCAGCTTCCGCTTGTACGGCGGCGAGGCCGACAGCTGGCAGCGCTCCCCTTCCTCCTCCTCCGCCGCCGCCGCCAGCCCCGCTGCTGCTGCTGCTGCTCCAGCGGCGGAGGAGGCGGCAGCGTTAGTGCCTTCGCCGTTCTTGCCGCCGCCGCTCTCGCGGGTGCGCTCGCCGTGGCCGCCCCACTTGCTGACGAGAATGTCGAAGCGGCTGCCGCTGCTGCCGCCCGCGGGTCTGTAGAAGAAACCATTGTCCTCTACGGCGCCGCCGGCGCTGCTGGAGCTCTCCGACGAGTCATCATCGCCAGAGTGAGAACTGGAACTAGAGCTACCACTTCTGTGGGAGTCTGCCGCCGCTTCATTGCCGGTTTGCGGCTTTGTTTTTGCCTTCTTCTCTATCTCACTGTTATTGGTCTTTGACTCTTGTCCTTTACTATGCTGTTGCTGGTGACCTGTACCGGCGGCAGCAGTAGCAGTAGTTGGCTGCAGAGAGGCCTTACCCACACCATTAGCTTCTATTCCGTCGTACTTGTCACACCCGATGCCATCGTGAGGGTCCGCATGCTGTTCGCTGCCCTCACCTCCCTGTCTGCTTGTGATGTTTGTGATTGTTGGCACGCCAGCGCCGCCGCAGAGCCCGCCTGCAGACGCCAGTGGTGGCTGCGGCGTGTTGCACTGCCGGTAGTAGTAGTCTGTCCCATCGATGGACGCAGAGTGTGGGCTAGTGTTGGCGCTGCTGCTGCTGTTATTATTGTTGTTGTTGTTGTTATTATTATTGGTACTGTCGGCAATAACTGGGGAGGCAGCGGCGCCGCTGTTAGAAGCAGGGGCGGCGGGCATGGCTCATATGATATATACAGAGAGAGAGAGAGAGAGAGATGAATAGAGGAGATGCTTAAGATGTGAGCTAGTGCGATGAGGGGTGAGACACGAGAATATATTTTCCGTGTAAAGTGCAAAAAGAGCTGGAAAGGGGGAAAGTGAGAGGGGAAGAGAGAAGTGTGTAAAAAGGTAAGAAAAACAGAACAAGCGTTATTCAATGTCAGCCAAACGTCAATTTGGCTCCAAAACGATTACCAACCAATGGAGAAATGAAAGGGGAACAAGTCACAAACTCTCCCAGCGATCAAACACACTCGCGATAGAAGATAGCAAAACACTGCGAAAAGAAAAGTATTGCAGTGAAGCATTATAGCAAAACTGCTACAGTTGAACCCTTCAACTTCAATAAATGTGTAAATTCTGTTGTTGTTTTGTTTTTCATTCTATTTTGATGGATTTTCGGGTACTGGCAGGTAGTAATACACGGAAAAACAGATAAGGAAATAGTGTCTTGTTTGTTTCTAGATAGATTGGAGAAGCAGATGGTGGAATGGAAGAAGAAATAAAAAGGAGTGAGAGAAAAAGGAGAAGCGACACAACTGAAGGGGGGAAAGGAAGATAAAAAGTGAAATCTGAAAAGTGGTGTAACATTTGAAAGATATTAAAGGGCTCCTGCGGTTGTTAAGAGGGTGAGAAAAAGAGAGAGAACTATGGGTGCGTACAATATAAAGAAGAAAGGAAGTGACTCTAATTTAAACAACAAAAAAAAACGAAAGTTAAGATGTTGTTGTTTTGTTGTTGTGCACTTCCGTATTGTCTTCTCTCTATCAATCCCTCACACACAAAACGAATTCACGCGGAATCATTTTATCTTTCTTTCTTGCATTCATTCAGACTTTTTTTTGAATGGTTTCCCTTTTTCTTTCCAATAATAGAGCCCCCCTTTTTTTTTTGCGTCACGTTAAAACTCTCAACTCATAATTCCAGTTCCTGGAACATAGCAGTGGATGTGTGTTTGATTTGATTTGATTTGTTTTTTTTTTAATATATATATAAATCTGATTGATTGATTGTTTCTTTATGGGGAGATGATAATAAAAACAAAAGTGGAAAAAAAGAGGGGAATGTAAACACGTCATCTCTCATGATATTGAAATATCGGAGGAAAATGTGGCAATGAAAAAAAGAGAAACTGTGTGTGTGTGTAAGTGGTAATGTTGAAAAAAAAAATCGAATGAACGGAATGAAATATAATAATAATAATACGGAAATATAGAGAGAGAGAAGTCTGAATACGTTTTTATTGTCTAGAAAATGTTTAAAGTCTGTTTGATTTTTTGTATCGTTATCGTTATTGTTCATATTGTCGTTATCGGAACGGGGGGTGACGGGAGAGAGAGGGAGCGCGTACGCTATAGTGTCAGTCACTCCCACAGACAGTAACGTGACAGAGGCAATAGCAGCAGCAGCGGCAGCAGACAGCATCAGTAGCAGCAACGCAGAAGTAAGAAGGCCTTCTTCATTCGCCCCGCTACAAGCCGTGGTCGCGTGTGGACGACGTCGTTGACGACGCCGACGAGGCGGACGCGCTGGGCGGCCCGTAGTAGAGCTGGTTGCGGTACTGGTGCGGCCGCGCGCTGCCGCTGTCACTGCCACCACCACCACCGCCAGGGATAGGGCTGGGGAGCGGCAGGTGCGTCAGCGGCACCTCGCACAGCGTGCTGCCCCACTGCAGCAGGCCCACCACAATGCGGGCAATGTTGCGCGCGTCGTCTATGCCGCTGTGCAGGCGGCCCTCAAAAGGGACCTGCAGCACCTCCAGCATCGCCTTGATCTTCCCCTGCTGGCAGTGGAAGAAGCTCGCAAAGACCGTCTTGACGTCGATGAACTCGTAGAAGAGCGGCGGGAAGCGCACCCCCTGTCGCTGCACGCTGTGCACCAGCATAAAGTCGCGAAAGTCCGCAGGCCCATCGGTGGCGAACACGGTACGCGCGCCTGGCGGCACCGTGCTCGCGTACCAGCGCTCAAACTGGCGAATCACCTCCTCGAGCGGCGCGGCGCGGTCGACCTGCGGCTGCGCGATGCCCGTCAGCGAGCGGCAGAAGGCGCTGAGCTGCGGCTTGAAGCGCGGGCGCACGTAGCGGTGGAACTCCGTCACGGCGCGCTGCAGCCGCACGTCGACGAGCACAACGGGGAACTCGATGATCTCGTAGAGGTAGCCCTGCGCGGGGTTCTCCTCGCACGTCGCCTCGAAGTCGAGCACGAGGATGTAGTCGTACGGACAGCACGCACCGCCGTTGCCGCCGCCGGGGTCGCTGCTGGCGCTGTTCACACCGCCGTTACCATTACCATTACCATTACCACTGCCGCTGCCGTGTTGCTGGTGGCTGAAGGCGAGCAGAGGGGAGACGGGGACAGTGCGCGCGTTGCCGCCGCCACCGTTAGGGCTACCGGGCGCCGTGCCGGAGGCGCCGCGCGGACCACCACCACCAAACTCCTCCTGAGAGATGCGGTGGCGGCGCGCTGGCCACCGAGGCGGGCGAGGGCGGCGGGTAGGTGGGGCTGCCGCCATAGTGGGGGTGCGCGTGGGTGGCATAAAAGGCGTTGGGCGCCGCGCTCCGGCGCCGCATCATCTCCTCGCGCGACTCCAGCTGAAACGTGCTGCCGCTGCCGGAGCGTATCGTGTTGCCGTTGTTGTTGTTGCTGTACGGGGACGAGGACGGCGTGTAGCTGCCCGACCCCCGAGTTGGACGGCGACGTCGGCGCGTTGTTGTTGTCCATTCCGGACGTTGCTGTTCATGTCGTAGTTGCTGTTGTTGCTGGCGGTGCTGTAGCTGAGGTAGTCGAGGCCGGGCCCGCCGCCGCACATGCCGCTAGGGTCAGACAGCGGCGGCGCGCGAGGGGAACACGTCCGTGACCGGCGGAGTGCCGCCGCCGCCGCCGCCGTGCGACAGCAGCGAGGCGACGTACTGCGACGGCGAGTACACCTTGCTGCTGTCGGCCAGCACGTGGAAGTTGGGCTGCAGCGCCGGCGAGGAGGAGGAGCCGCCGCGCGCCGGTCGGGCGTGTAGACGTTGATGCTGCCGCCGGCGGTGCTGTCCGGCAGCGGGCGGGTAGGCCGAGCGGGAGTGGAAGGGCGGGGCGCGGAAGTCCAGCGTCGACGAGGACCCGCTGTCCGTGCGGCGCGGCGGCGGCGGCGCGGGCGGCTCGCTGGGCGGCGGCAGGCCGGCGAAGGTGTCGGCGGCGCTGCTGCTGCGACTGCACCCCAGGCGCGGCGCTGGAGGTCTCGTCCGCCAGCGCGGGGTCCACATGACGCTCCAACTCTGCTGCTACTGCTGGAGCTGCTGCTGGGGCCTCGCTGCTCTCGGTGGCCTCCGGCAGCCGCCAGCCCGGCCCCAGCGCCGCGTCCAGCGCCGCCTCGACCTCCGGCGACGTTGGCGACGCTGCCGCGCGCGCTGGCGAGGTGCCGGCGCACGATGCCCCACTGCTCCTCCTCCTCCTCCGCCTCCTGCGCGCGGCCCAGCGACTTGAGCGACGTGCACGACAGCGCCACCTCCCGCAGCGCGTGCAGCAGCGTCGGTATCCGCCCGGGCGACAGCGGCAGCAGCTCCACCTCGGCCGGCGGCGGCGGCGAGCGGCGCGGGGGTCAGTCCCGGCAGCGGCGACAGCGGCGGCGGCGGAGGGTCGCCGCGGCGCGTGCACGGGGGTCTGCGAGGAGGAGGAAGAGACACTGCTAGCGCTTGTGCGCACCTCCACCGCCAGCCTTGGACTTGGCTAGTCGCGCGGCCGCCAGGTACGTGTGCGGCGTGCCTGTCTGCGAGGGCGTCTCTCCTCCCACAGCACTAGTAGTAGCAGTAGCAGTCGGCTGCGGCCCGAGGCCTGCCGTGACAGGCAGCGGCGGACTACTCCCCACACTAGCCGACTGTTGTTGTTGCTGTTGTTGTTGTGTGTTGTTGTTGTTGCAGACGATAGGCAGCGATGCGCTCCGCGGTGGGAGGGTTGTGCATGAGCGCGCCCATCCACTGAGCCGCCAGCGTGCGGGCCGCCTTGCACGTCGCGCCCGAGCCGCCGCCGCCGCCCTCGCCCCCAGTGCTGCTGCTGCTGCTGCGCGTGGTGATGTTGTGCGTGGTTGCCGTGGTGGTGTGCCGCTGCTGCTGGTGTGCTGCTGCTGTTGTTGTTGGTGTGCAAGTCCGTTACTGTTGCCACCGCGAGTGTTGCGGGTGCTGTTGTTGTTACTATTACTATGATCTACTGACTGGCAGTGGCGATAGCTGTTGTGCGGCGCCAGCTGCCGTTTTGGCGGCTCTTGCGGTCGTCAGCGGGATGTGGTGAGCGAAGAGGCGTGACGGTTTCTTCGCGGCGTGTATGTCCCCGCGATTGTTCTTGTTGCCTCCAGATCCTCCTCCTGCTGCTGCTCCTGATGTGCCAGCTGCCAGGCGTCGGCACCAGCAGCACTGCCCCTGCTGTTGTTAGTGTTACTATTGCTATTAAGATTCTGCAAAGCAGTGCGCAGTAGTAGTACTTTTAGAGGTAGTGACGTCTATCGCCGAGTGCGTTGTCAGCAGCAGCGTGCGGCGGCGGAGTCGTCGCGCATGACGGCTGGAGCTCACCGTCCTTCATGTCACTGTTATTGTTGTTGATTACTGTTGTTGTTGTTGCTGCTGCTGCCGTTGGTGACTATGTTGCTGTGAGTCGCCTCGTTGTGTTCGCGCGCGTGTCCTGCCGCTGTGAGATGCAGCAGGGCTAGTCGATGTTTGCATCATTTTGCTTTTTTTTTGCGCACTTGATACACACACACACACAAACTAGCTGACGTGGGTAAAGCCACAACGGGAAACACTATACAAACGAACTATAAAAGTGGATGGAAACTATCTCTACACAATACACAAGAAATAGAGTAAAGTTAATGTACAAAAAAAAAAACAAGAATAAAACAGAGAGGAAATAAATAAAGAGGAGGGAATAGCGAGAGAAAGCCAGCTGTCAGCAACGGAGGTGAAGAGAAATTCGCCAGATATTCGAAAAGAGTATCTCCCGTGAACAAACGCTGTATCTGGCGATACTTTGCTCACTTGTTTTTGTTTTGATGCCTTCTAACTATTTCCTTCTTTCTCTCTCTCTTTCTATATGGATCTATCTCCCCTTTCACCGATGCCTGGTCGCCGGGGGGACAAGCGCCGTGTGTTCCCGAGAACAGGAAGAGTGAGAGGAGTAAGAAAGAGCAAAAGAAATAAAAAGTGATGAACGTCTAAGAACGTCAGGGACTGATGAAAAGTAAAAAAAAAAGGAAGAAAAAAAAGATGCGAGGACTAACAGATGTAATAGGAGAGAATAAAATAAGAAATGAGGAAATATGAACCTTTTAAAAGTGGACCAAAAGTCACTAGTAAAAGTCTGTGCAGTCCCTACGGTACTGCTTCGCTAAGCTATTCTTCGAAGCGTTTTTTGTTATAGTTGAAGTTTAAAGCGGTGAAAAGAACGGTGATAGAAGAAGGAAGAAATGATATGAATCGGCTGCAAACAAATTTGAAGGTGAAAGCAATAGTAGCAATAGTTGTAGCGGAAAGCTTAGTCATGAGAGAGATGAGTCATACTTGCATAGCAAATAAAGCTCACGATAATCCTGATGACGGTATTTCGTAACACGTTGTATATACATATAGCACAGAAGTGATGCAGTTCTGAAGCAGTAACATCAAAAATAGTAAATAGATTTTTTAAAGCTAATAATTATTAACATTAGGTCGTTTCGTAAAACAATCAAAATGTTTAATCGGGGAGTGAATAATAGTAATAAGCAAAAAGGAAAATTGTTAATGTTACATCAGCAGCAGTTGAAGTGCATACACATACACATACACAGACGCATAGAGAGATACAGAGAAACGCGAGCACGGTCGTCTCGAAAGACCGAGGTCCCTTACTGTTGCTGCTGTTGTAGCCGCAGTTACTGGTCCTCTGGGTCTTGCGTACATGGCCCTTGTGTCTCTGTGGCGCTCTCTCTGCGTCTATTGCTCTCCGCTAGTGCTGCTGCCACGAGTGCTGCCTGCTGCTACTGCTGTCTTCGAATCCTGCGATGATGTTGATGTCGATGCTGATGATGGTGGCGGTGGTGTGTTTAGTAACAGCACTGTTACCTCTACTGTGACACTATGACCATGACTATGACTAGCAGCACTATCATTGTTATCACCACCACCACTACTGTTACTACTAGCATTACTGTTACGGTTACGGTTACTATTACCCCCAAGACGCAGCAGCAGCTCCGGCACCAGCATCGCCAGCAGCAGCAGCCACGCACAGCAGCCGTGAGGGCCGCGCGCGCGGTGGCCCCACAGCCGCCGCCGCCGCCGCCGCCGCGCGCGCGCCGGTAGCGCGTCACAGCGTGCCGCTGCGCGAACTGCATTCGGGTGCGCGGCGCGGTACGCCTCCGTCTCCCTGGCGTGCGCGTCGCCGAAGCTGAAGAAGTCCGCTTCCAAACGCCTCCTTGGCGATGTCGTCGACCACGTCGGCGTCGAGCCGCCCGCTGCCCTCCTGCCGCCGGTACAGCGGCCACCCCGGCAGCGTGTAGTGGCACTCGTCGCCGTCGAGCGGGATGGACACGAGGTAGTCAAAGACGCACCCGCCGCGCATCATCGCGACCGCCAGACGCGCAATGTTCACCGAGTCGTCGAAGCCGCGGTGCGGGCGGCCCTCGAAGCGCAGCCCCACGCGGTGCAGCATGTCCTCGAGCTTGTGCGCGCGGCCGTCGCCGAGCCCGCGAGTTGGTGAAGGTCGTGCGGATGTCGAGGTACTCGTAGAAGATCGTCGGGAAGCCGACGTGGTCGCGCAGCACGTGGTGCTCGTAGACAAACTGCTTCAGGTCCCACGGGCCGTCGGCGGCGAGCATCACCTTGGCGCCGCGCGGGATGGTGCTTGCACGAACCACTGCCTCGAAGAGACGCACCGCGTCGGCGATGAGCGGCGCCGCGTCGACCTCCGCCTGCGAGATGCCGGTGAGCTGCCTGCAAAAGGGCGTCAGCGTGGGGTTCAGCACGGGGCGGACAAAGGTCTGGAAGGAGCGCTCGCGGTCGACGAGGCCCTTGCGGACGTCGATGAGCACGCCGGGCAGCTCGATGATCTCGTGCGGGTAGTGCTTGTGGTTCTCCGCGCACGTCGCCTCGACGTCAATGACAATAATGTAGTCGAAAATCTGTCGGTCAAAGGGGTCCAAATCGTCGAAGGTGTGCTTCTTCTTGCTGAGGCCGCCGCCGCCGCTGCTGCCCCGCTGTGGTTGTGGCGGCGGTGTGGCCTGGCACCGCTGCTGCTGCTGCCGCCGTGGTATCCGTGGCCGCCGCCGTAGCGCGCCGCCTTCTTCTCCTTGGCTGCTGTTGCTGTCGCTTTGCTGCGCCGGTTGTGCGACGGCATTGTTCTTTATTATTGTTGTTGGTTACAAACTGCTGGCGGAGAGGGATGATCGTTGTGCAGATGAGTGGTCAGTGATACAGAAAGGGGGAGAGATTGGTAAAACGGAGCTTTGCGTGAATCACAGCAAAAGAACAGTGAGCAAAAATGACAGTCATACACAACGTAAAAGAAAAGAGACATCAGTTTGAATTAATCTCAGAAACTCTTCAGTTGTCCCCGCGAATGAAAAGAAAACAACAGCGAAAATCGTACGAACATTTGCAGCATGAGCAATCAAAAGTCTACATCAGCGAAAGCTAAAAATGGATTTTTGTGAAGAGAAGCGACAGAAAGTGATACATCCGGTCCAAGCAAGAAAGGAAAAGAGCACGACCATGGCACTACAACTGTAGTGTGTGTGTACTCTGATCCGTGTGCTGGCAGCTAAATGACGTACTCGATGGTGAAGGGGTTGTTGCCCCCGTCCGGCACCACAGCGCGGCCGTAGCGCAGCCCCGCCAGCAGATCCCCCACGGAGCCCGGCGACGCCCTTGTGCTTGTGGTGGTGGTGGTGCTGCGGCGGTGTCTAGCGGCGTGTCGGCCGACGGCGGCCCCGACTCAGGCAGGGGACCCCGCGTGCCGGCGACGGGTCCACGCTGCCGGCAGTGACGTTAGCGGTGATGGAAGCCGTGTGCCCGCGTGGGCGCCGCACGGCGGCGGTGCGCTTGCCGGCGACGACGGCGACGACGGCGAGGAGTACCGCGGCGCCCCCACCGGTCGGTACGTCGCTGCTGCGCGCCGCCGGCAGCGCCGTGCATGCGCGTGTAGTGGCTCACCGCGGAGGCGGCGGTGCTGACGCGCCGGCTCTGGCTCAGCGCTGCCCAGGGGCCGCGGGCGGCCGGCTTGGCGGTCCTGCGGGTGTGGACGGCGGCCCGGGCGGCGATGCGCGACGCCTGTCACGTGCGCGCTGCGAGACGCTGTCCGCCGTGCAGCTGCGCCGCGCTGCCGGCGGCGTCCTTGCCGCCGCTTGGTGTCCTCGCCGATGAAGTCCCCGCTGTGCTCGAGCGGCGTCACGGCGCGCTCGGGCGGCAGCATCCGCGGCGTGTTGTCCGCGCTCGTCCGACCTGGCAATCGACCACAACGCCCGCGTCGGTGATGCCCACGGCGCCGCCGCCCGGGGACCCTGCCGCGGCGCGGGCGCCGCGCTCGGCGGCGGCATGCCCCCCGCGTGGTGGTGGCTGTTGCGCTGCTGCCGGCGCTCCGGCGGGGGCAGCGGCGGCGCGGGCGGCGGGCGCTGCTCGCGCAGCTCCTTGAGCCACTGCTGCCACGAGAGCGCGTAGCAGCGCTGCCGCAGCACCCGCAGCGCGTCGGCCGTCTCGAACTGGAAGCGGCGGCACAGGTTCGAGTGGTACGCGACGAGCCGGTCGACGCCGGCCTTCTCCTCCGGCGTGCGCAGCTCCAGCGTGCCCGGGCCCGCCTCGGGGCTGAGGCTCTGCACCAGCCGTATGTCCTTCATGGTCGCGAGCCGGTCGGTGCCGCCGAGCTTCGCCTGCAGCACCTCGACCGCGATGGTCATGAGCGCGTAGCTGGTCACGTGCGGCGTGACGGCCTCCAGCACCGTGCGGCTCGGCAGCACGTCGGACAGCCGCCGCACGTCCACCTCGCGCAGGTGGTAGTGGTGCGCGCCCAGCGCGACGAGCAGCGGCAGCGAGCGCGGCGACGTGATGAGCGTCGGCGCGTGCTCCAGCAGCGCCCGCACCGCGCCCGCGTAGCCATTGGCAATGGCGTAGTAGAGGCACGTGCAGTCGGCCTCGTCGCGGAAGTGCACGTCGGCGCCCGCGTCCAGCAGCATGCGCACGACGGGCGCGGGGTCCGCGTTGGGGTTGTTCACGGCGCACAGCAGCGGCGTCCAGCAGAACTGCGCCGACACGGCGGGGTCCACGACGGCGCTGTTGACAATGGTGCCGCCGCCGCGCCCCAGCAGCGTGCGCACGTAGCGCTCGTTGTTGCGGAAGCACGCGCGGTGCAGCGCAGAGTAGGCGGTCATGCCCTCGTCGCCGTCCGCCAGCCACCCGCCCGCGGCCGCCGCGGCGGGGCGCTTCGCTGCGGGCGCAGGAGCCGCAGCAGCAGCAGCGGCAGCAGGAGGAGCGGCACTGGTACCCGCTGCCCCCGCGGCCCGCGCGCCGCTGCCGCCGTCGTCGAAGCGCTCGCCGTGCGGCCGCTGGAAGATGTCCGCAAAGGCGCGGCACGCCTCGGCCACCGACTCGAACTCCTCGCGCGTGAAGCTCTGCACCGTCCACGCGCCCGTCTCCTGCGTCACCAGCAGGCTGTTGGTGATCACCGGCGCCGCGGTCGTCGCCCCGGCCGGCCGCCGGCAGCCGCCTCGCGCTGGGAGGGCCGCCGCGTGGTGACCCACCGCCGCCCCGCGCCGCCCGCCGCGCCCGAGGCCGCTGCCGAGGAGCCGGCCCGGCGCTCGCGCCACTGGCTGCCGCGCCGGCCGCCGCGACGACGCCGCCACCGGGTGACGCTGGTGCTGCGGGTCGGCCTGCAGGACGACCACGCGCACCTCGCCGGGCACCTCGGTCAGCGCGGCCACAAAGTCCCCGGCGGCGGCGTCCGGGCTGGCGCGCCAGCAGCAGCTCGTAGTACTCGCACGGGTGGCGCAGGCTGAAGACGCCGCTGCGCATGTCGTCGCGGAGGTTGCGGTCGAGCAGCAGCAGCGGGCCCCACACCTTGAGCAGGCGCTGCACCGTGTAGAGGCTCACCACGCCGCAGTTCTTGTAGTTGAGCACCTCCATGATCGGCGTCCACGACCACTGCGGGAACATCTGCAGCGCGGAGGTCTGGAACTCCTCGGCGGTGCACGCGGCGCGCGCGCGGCCAATGTAGGTGGACCACACCTTCTGCATCGAGAGGTCGTCGAGGTAGAGGTCGGCGTTGAAGGCGACCGTGTCGGTGCCGAGCATCGCCTGCGTGAACCACTTGATGTGCGTCATGTGCAGCCGCAGGTCCGAGTTGACCTCCGCCAGCTCCCCGGCGAGCGCCGGCGGCAGCGCGCGCGACATGACGGCCGCGGTCGAGTAGCCGTAGCGCCGCGCCAGCAGCATGAAGTCCTCCTGCGTCTCCTTGCCGCAGTCGCTCTCCTCCTCCTCGCGTCCCGCCGCCTCCCCGCGCGCTCGCCGTCGCCGTCCTCGCCCTCCTCGTCGCTGTCGCTGGAGAAGGCGAAGAGGCTGTGGGTGCTGCCGGCCAAGGACGTCGCGGCCGACCCGCGGCCGTGCGAGCGCATGGACCGCAGCGAGCGCTCGCAGTCGTCGGCGAGCCCGGCGGGGGCGCTCTGCAGCGCGCGGCGCTCGCGCTCCAGCAGCTCCTCGGCGCGCGTCTGCAGCACGTACTTGTGGTACGCGTGCAGCGCCCCCTCGGCGCGGCTGAGGATGTTGTCGCTGAGGAACTTCATGAGACGGTCGTGTATCGTGCCGCGCGCGGTGGCGGCGGCGCGCCCCGTCATGGTGACGACGAGGTAGTTGTGCAGCTCAATCACGAGCGGGAAGAAGAGCACGAGCGAGGCGCCGATGCTGTCGCAGAGCTGGTCCAGCCGCACCGTCTGCGCGAGCACCGTGCTGGTGCTGCTGTGCGCCGCCATGACCGACGCGGGGACGTGGCGCGGGTGCTGCCGGCACTCGGCCAGCGCCATGCGGAACTGCTCCAGCTCGCGCTCCGTCAGCGGCACGCCGTCGCGCAGCTCCGTCGTCACCTCGCGCAGGCGGCGGCCCGAGGGGCCGCGGTGGCCGGGCGCGACGTACAGCTCCGGGAACTGCGTGGGGTCCACGTCGCTGATGGCGCGCGCGGCGGCGCGGAGCTCCGGCGGGATGTGCAGCTGCCGCCGCATCAGCTCCTTGCCGCTGCTGTCAGCCATGGTGCCATGCAGGTCCCTAGTGTATGAGTGTATATATGTGTGTATGTAGAGAGAAGAGAAAGGAATAGAACACGGTACCAGACAGGAGAAACCGTCTAGTGGAACCTAAAAAAAATATAACTGATAGATGCACCAGCAAAGAGGCTTGCTGAAGCAGCTACAGTGTGTGTGGTGATTTTTGCTGTAACTTTGATGAATGCTTCAATTCTGCAGCTACATCAGAAAGAGGAAAGTGAGAAAATGTAAGAGAGAAAGTGATGAGTAGGAGAAGCACGGAACATAGTCAGCAAGAATCAGAAAGCAGAAACAGCAATTGCGGGTAAAGAACGAAGAAAATACCACGAGAGAGCGCAGCAGCGTAGTAAACTACAACAAGCGGGAAGAAAGCTGAAGTGGCGACAAACAGTAATCAAAGAAAACTGTGGGAAAGAGTATTTTAGGTCTAAAGGGGTGAGTAGACGGCAATAATATACAAGTTACATGAGGTGAAAAAGGAAGGAGAGAGATTTCAACAACACCGTACATACTTTTTTGTTGTTGTTGTGGCGTTGAGGGGAGCCAACGCGCAGAGAGGCTTCCAGCCAAAGGCATTTGTCTGTGGTTGCGGCTATCCGCATGTTCGTGACTCCCTCTAAAAGTGGTGAGGGTGAATAACAAAAAAACAAGGAGAAAGTAAACAAGAGAGGGGAGGGGAATAGAAGCAGGATAAGCAGAGAAAGAGAGGCCACGCATCAGTTCGCGCGGCGTGGGCGGCCGCGGCCCCGCGTGCCGTACTTGTTCTGCGACTGCTCCGCAGCGCTAATCGACTCCTGTGCAATGGGCTTCTGCACCAGACACACATTCTGCAGCGGCGCCAGTCGCATCCACGCGCACTCGGGCAGCACCGCGGACGTGTCGTGCGGCTGCGCTTGCGCGACCCCTCGGAGCTGCGCCGCCGCGTGCTGTTGTTCATGCCGCTGCCTGCTCGAGCCTCCCGCTGCCGCCGCCGGCCGCCCCCTTGGCCGCTCCGCGCCGCCACCGCCGCCGCCGCCGAGATAGACCATGTTGTAGCCCATGTCCGCCCACGCCTGCTTGTCCTCGTCCTGGATGGTCACGGCGCGCTGGCGCCGCGGCCCGTCGCGCCCGCTGCCGCTGTTGCTGGAGCCGCTGGCGCCCAGCCGCCGCGGGACGCTCTCCTCGCTCGAGCCGCCGCTGTGGCTGCTGACCCGGACCGCATCGCGCGCACCGCCGCGCCGCCCTCGAGGTTGTTGTTGCTGCTGCTGCCGGGCACGTTGCGGTCAGGGCCGTCCAGCTCCGTGATGAAGAGCAGCGCGTTGTTGTTGTTGGCGTTGTCCAGCCGCGGCTGGGCGCGGCGGTGGCCGCCGGCGCCGCGCCGACCCCCGCGCCGCCCTCGCGCAAAAACGCCTCGGTCTGCCGCGCCTGCCCCGGCAGCAGCGAGACGGGAATGTACTGCGCCGCCTGCCGCCCAATGAGGCGGTTGGCCGGCGGGTCCGCAGCGACCTTGGCCGCCGCGCGCATCCGGCGCTCCACCGACTTGGCGAACATCTCCTCGACGAGGTCGAAGCGGCGCGTCGAGCGGTCCTGCCGCCGCGCAATCACGTTGAGCTGCTTCTCGCGCACGCGGCGCGCCTCCTGCGCCTCGGCGTCCCGCTGCGGCAGCGCGGCCTGCTGCTCCACCGAGCGCTCCAGCAGGTACGCGACCATGTTGTTGCTGGAGAGCATCTCGGTGGTGGGCTGCGTCGCGGGGGCCGTGTTCTGCACAGTCGTCGTGCGGTCAAAGGTGGCGGTGCGCTGCTCGTCGCGCGTTTCCTCGCCGAGGTCCTCGTCAATGGTTGTCGCGCGCGGCGGTATCGTCACCTGCCGGTGCGACAGCGGACTGGAGGACTCCGACTGCGACGGCATTTTTATATATTTCTTTGTGGATGTGTGACTAACAGTGAAGGAAAAGAAAGAATGAAAGAAAGAAAAGAGAGAACTAAAAACTGGATTTGTGTTTTGTATTTGGTTTTTTGTACAAGGAAAGAAATTGAATGGATTCTACAAGTAGCAGTGATGGATACAAAACTACAATGAAAAATAAAAAGATGAATAGCAAGTCGAATCAGAGTCGACTTCTGAAGCTGCCTCCGAAAAGAAGTGAGTGTAGGGGGAGGGGACTGTACGAGCAGCAAAGCTATACGTGAAAGTAATAGGAAAGAGAGATAGGAAGATGATTAGAAGTGAAAATTAAAGTGACACGATACGAACAATGATTACGGTTTCTGCACCTTGCATACTATATAATGCAGCGGCTCAATACTCAGTGTCATGAAGGGAAAACAAGGGGATACACGACATACTGCATACAGGAGCAACAGCTCTGATTTTTTTCCTTATAATTCATTGTTGTTGTTGTTTTATGAAGTGACGAAGCACGACAAAAACATCGATGCATCTTGATGTAGAAGAATCTGTTGAATCTGTTGGTATTGTACTTGGAAAGTACAGAATAAATCTATAAGCAGGACATACTAAAAAAGAAAAAATCTCAAACGACGGGGCCAGCAAAAGAAAAAAAAAGCCTAGTCTTTCATGCCGTCCCCTGCGGCCTGGCGCGCCTCCAGAGCCTGCAGCGCCTTGCGGCCACACTCCAGCACACGTGCCAGCGTCGCTGCCGCCTCCGCGGCGGAGTCCGGCTGCAGCGCCAGCGGTCCCTCGACGTCGTCGCTCCCGTCGTCCGCGACAACGCTGCGGAGGAACGCGGAGACAATCTCCTCGCACCGCGCGAGACCACGCAGAGGGTTGTCCTGACTGCTGCTGCTGTTATTATACGCTCCTCCTGCGCCGCCGCTGCTGGAGGGGAGAAGGGAATCAGAATCGCTGTCGCTGGACAGAGAGTCGGCGAGGCCCTCGCGCAGGTCGGCAGCGGCGCCGAGCATCGCGTCTCGTAGTGCCGCATTCGCCTCGCTTGTCAGCCGTCGTAGTCCACAAGGCGCAGCAGCAGCAGCGGCACCGTCGTCCTCCCCACCACCGGCGTCTCCGCAGGTGCCTGCGCGCACCACATCAGCCAGCCGCGCCGCCACCGCCTGGGGCAGCCGCAGCTCCGGTATCGGCAGGTCCGTGTTGTGCTGCACAAAATACAGCAGGCACTGCGCGGCGTACAGGTCCAGCTCGTCCTCGCCCGCCCTGCCGCCGCCGCCGTCGCTCGCCTCGGCTTCTGTCTCTGTCCGCCTCCGCGGCGGCACCGAGCGCGCACCACTTACGCACGCACGCGGCCAGCACCTGTGCCTCGCGGCCGCCGGCTCGCCCGCCAGCGGCAGCAGCGCCGCCTCGCGCAGCAGCGACGCGGCCACAAGGACCGCCACCGCGCGCCGCGCCGCGTCACCGCCGCCGCGCCCACGACTGCAGCAGCAGGGTCACGGAGGAGAGCGGCGCCGCGAGGGCCGCCAGGGCGGCGTACACGGTGGGCGGCGGCAGGCGCGCGTGCTGCGCGCTCAGCCGGTAGCGGCGCAGCAGCAGCGGCAGCGAGACGAGCGCGAGCATCACCTCTGGGCTGAGAGCAGTAGTAGTAGTACGTACGTAGTGGATGCACTGCGCTTATTCTGTCGGTGCGCTGCGTCGACGGCACTGAGCGCCTCTGTCAGCCGCGCGTGGCACACGTCACACGTTGCGCAAGTAGCGTCCCCCGGTTGCCACAGCGGCAAGGCGTCGGCGCTAGTGCTGTTGTTGACGTTGTTGGCTCCACGAGCGGCCACGCACGCGGCGACAACGCCGACGAAATCTGCGGCGTCCGTGTTGGCGACACTCTCCACTACCGTTTTCGCCTTCCGTCTCGCTGTCCAGCGGCAGCAGCAGGTCTTGCGGGGAGATGCGCTGCGAGGCGCACACAGCAGCGGCGAGGGCGGCCAGGGAGGAGGCCCACCGCAGCAGCACCGGCACCGCTGCCGCAGCTGGGAGTGGATATGCGAGGAGTCGTCGTGTTCCGGCACCGACGCGCGGCGCAGCGTCCCCACCGCGCCCGCCCCGAGGCACAGCAGCAGCTGCAGCACCGGCAGCGCGTCGCGCGCGGTGGCAGCTGCCGTCCGCCAGCGCCGCGCTCGCCGCCCACAGCAGCGCCGCCGCGCGACGCCTCATCAGGCGACGGCCAGCCGCACCAGCCAGCGCCTCTGAGGCACTCGTGCAGGCACGCCGTCACCGCGGCTGTGTCATCCTGTTGTCCTGGAGGTCACTCGCGGCGTCGGCGCAGGCGGCCGCCGTCGCCGCCGCCACCCGCAGCGCGTCCCGCGCGCACAGCGGCCCACCGCTCTGACAGCGGCACCGCGTCGGCGGCGCACGGAGGCGGGCGAGGCCCGCGCCGTCATCGTGACAAGGCACTCGTCGCTATCATCGGCAGCGGCGGCGGCGGCAGCACGAACAGCTCCGGCGGGATATCGGCGGCGCACTTCTCTATAGCGACGCTCATTCCCGCCAGTCCTGCGGCGTCCGCTGCTAGTGTCGGTCTCGCTCCTCCGCCACCAGTGTGTTGTGCGCCGGCCGTCTTCCTCCCGGCAGCCACCGCAGCAGCAGGCAGAAGACGTCCCGCGCCAGGCGCGCGCGCAGCGGAGCCGCGAGACGCAGCGGACTGCAGCGCCGCCGACCGCCCCTTCAGCCGCGCGCACAAAGACATCCAGCGCCGCCACCGCCGCGGCCGCCTTCTCCAGCAGTACTGCTGCGGCTCAGTCGCAGTCTGTGTCAGTCGGCTGCCTCGCGCGGCACGCACAGTGCCAGCACCTGCCGCAGCGGGCGTGATCGCCCGTCTGCGCCCGCCGCCTCGCTCTCCTCGTTCTCTGACTCGGGCGGCAGCCAGCGGCGGCGGCGGCGGCGGCGCCCACGCAGCCCCACACGCTGCCCAGCCGCGGGGCCAGCGTGTCGAAGAGCGGCGCCACGGCCGCGTCCGCCAGCTCGCTGGCCGCCACAGCGGTGGCAACAGCGGTGCCCAGCGCCCGCAGCCGCGCCAGCAGCGCCGCAGGCGTCTCCTCGCGCGCGTCTCCTCGCCTCGGCGCCGCGCAGCCCCGGCACCAGCAGCTCCGGGTGCGCCGCGCGCCGCGGAGGCGACGTGCGAGGCGACAAAGGCGGCCAGCCGCACCGACTTGGAGTTGCTCCAGTCGTGTGAGAACGAGGCCCAGCGCAGCTGCTCGAGCATGAAGGCGACCCCCGCGCGGTACACCGCCGGGCGCGCACCTGCGGGTGCGACAGCGCGGCCAGCAGCAGCTTCCAGGCGGCGTTGACGAAGCCCAGCTTGCGCGGCGACTCGAGGGTGCAGTCGCACACGGCCTCCAGCGCCGCGAGCAGCTCCGGCGTGGCGGTGGACGGCGACGAGGAGGAGAAGCGAGGACGCGGCGAGGGCGGGGGAGCGCAGCAGAGACTGGAGGGTGTCCGCCGAGTGCGTGCGCGCGGCCTCGGCGAGCGCGGTGATGACCGCACTGGGAGTGTCGTAGCGCGCAGCGGTGTGCTGCTGGGTGGACCCGGGGTGAGCTCATGTGGTGAGCTGAACTACAACTGTCTGTGTATGAGAGGGGAGACAAGAGAGGGACAGGAAGAGAAACAGTGTCAGACTGTGAGTGTATGTGTCGCAGCAGCTACGAAGATGATCTGAGGGGTAAAGGAAAATGTAGAATTATAAAATAGTAAAAGGAGTGAAGTGGGCCCTTGCGAGAAGCAATGCTTATGTGATACTTATTTTTGTTGTTGTTGATTGATTCTAATCTATGCGTAAACGGTCTCAGGGAGCTGGGCAAGACGTTTGGGTGTCTCGCCTGTTTCTCCGGTGTTGTTTGTATTGTCCTTGCGATGCGGAGAGGAAATAGAAGGTGTAACAATGAAAATAAATGGAAAGGCAAGAGATAGGGTGGTGTGGGAAAGTGAAAAGAAGTTAGCATAGCAAGTCGGCAAGTGATTTTAAAATGATAAGTATTACAGTCACACAACATTGGTGATAGAAGGGTGATCGAATGAAACCATGTGCACCCAGATCACGAGGTGTGAAATCACGTCCACTGATACTTCAACAACACATCTACTAGAAGAAAGAGTTCATGCAATGAATATTGAATAGTGTTTAGAAATGAACAAGGGTGTAAAAAGAGACAAGAAGAGATGAAGAATTTAAAAAGGAAGGTTGCATCTAGTAGTTTAAAATATATGTATGTAGAGAAATCAAAACCCTAACGGGAAAAGGGGAAAAAGATACATTGTCTAAAGATGATAATAAAGAGAAGATCTATACGAAAACTAATGAAGGGTCTAAGGTGTTTTCTTGTCATGCTGTTTTTCATTATTATTATTGCTATTATTTCTCCCCTCTTGCGCACCGCAGAGGGAGGCAGAGAGATAGTAGTGACAAGACGTGAAGTTTTTTTAAGAGAAGCTGAGTGACATACCTGGAGCTTGTTTCTCAGTGCTGTCTGGTGCACAACTCGCGGTGGATCAGTTACTGAAAAGTTATAAGAAGGTTACATTGTTCGTGTTATTGATTCGTTCGCTCTCTCCGCACATTCGCTACACCTAAAAGCAGCGGCGAGGGGAAGAGAGCAATGACCGGGTGTTCCTCTTTAAAAGAGTAAAAAGAAGGAAGCAGTACCTCCTTGCTACTGCTCCGATAGAAAGAGACCAGTCGCAGTTTGAGTGGCGGCGACGGCGGCAGGCGGGCGAGCGCGTGGCCGCCAGTGACCGCAGCAGCATCAACTGACGGTGCTGCGCCAGTGCTGCTGCGCGCCTGCGGCTGCGGCTGCGGCGGGGTGGCGAGCAAGCTCCTCGCCGTCGGCTCCTCGATGGTGGCGGCCGCTTGTCGTCATCTGCTGCTGCTGCTGGCGTGTGGTCCACTCCAGCATGAACATGAGCCTCCCGTTCATCTCCGCGCGCTGCGTGCGCCACAGCTCCTCGGCCTCTGGCGTGCCGCGCCGCGACCGCCGCCAGCGCCGCCTCCAGCCGCGCGCACCGCTCCTCCGCCGCCGCCGCGCGCTGCCGCTGCCGCCGCCGCCGCCTGCCGCAGCTCCTCCGCCCAGGCCGGCCTCCGCTGGCGGTGCAGCGCGGGGGCGGTGGTAGTAGTAGTGGTGGTAGTGCTCAGCTCTGGTTGCGCTGAGCTCGCGCGCGAGAAGCTGCGCGCCGCCGGACTGCGGAGCCGCGGGGT
>JBAMBP010001632.1:0-10318 GCA_037044515.1 Phortica magna
AACCTACGAAGAAAAGATAACTGATAGATGCACCAGCAAAGGGTGCACCTACAAGTTTTCGTGTGTGTGTGTTTTTGCTGTAACTTTGATGAATGCTTCAATTCTGCAGCTACATAACAAGAGGAAAAGGGGGGAATGAAAGGAGTGAAGTGATGTAAGAGAAGCGCACGCACATATCAGCAAGAACCACAAAGAGAAAACATGAATTGCGGGTAAAGAGCAAAGGGGATACCACGAGAGACTCCAATGGTGTTGTAACCTCCCAAACGAAACAAGCGGGGGAAAAAAAGTCTGGAGAAGTGATGCCAGACGGTAAACACAGGAAACTGTGGGAAAGAGTATTTTAGGTCTAAAGGGGTGAGTAGACGACAATAATATACAAATTACATGAGGTGAAAAGGAAGGAGAGAGAGGAGAGAGTTTCAACAACGCCGTACATCTTTTAATTGTTGTTGTTGTTGTTGAGGGGAGCGAACGCGCAGAGTAGCCTCCAGTAAAAAGACATTTGTCTGTGGCTGTGGCTATCCGCATTGCGTCGCTCCCTCTAAAAAGTGGTGAGGGTGAATAACAAAGCAAGAAGGAAAATAAACAGAGAGGGGAGGAGAATAGAAGCAGGTAAGCAGAGAGAGAGAGAGAGCCACGTCATCAGTTGGCGCGGCGAGGGCGGCCGCGGCCCCTCGTCCCGTACTTGTTCTGTGACTGTTCCGCAGCGCTAATCGACTCGTGTGCAATAGGCTTCTGCACCAGACACACATTCTGCAGCGGCGCCAGGCGCATCCACGCGCACTCCGGCAGCGCGGTAGAGAGGAGCTCGTGCGCGGCGCGCTTCCGCGACCCCTCGGAGCTGGCGCCGCCGCCGGTGCTGTTGTTCATGCCGCTGCCCTCGAGTCTCCCGCTGCCGCCCGCCGCCCCCTTGGCCGCATCCGCGCCGCCACCTCCACCGCCGCCGAGATAGACCATATTGTAGCCCATGTCCGCCCACGCCTGCTTGTCCTCGTCCTGTATGGTGACGGCGCGCTGCCGCCGCTGCCCGTCGCGCCCGCTGCCGCTGTTCCTGGAGCCGCTGGCGCCCATCCGCCGCGGGACGCTCTCCTCGCTCGAGCCGGCGCTCTGGCTGCTGCCGGACCGCATCGCGCGCACCGCCGCGCCGCCCTCGAGGTTGTTGTTGCTGCTGCTGCCGGCCACGTTGCGGTCGGGGCCGTCCAGCTCCGTGATGAAGAGCAGCGCGTTGTTGTTGTTGTTGGCGTTCTCCAGCCGCGGCTGCTGCGCTGCGGTGGCCGCCTGCGCCGACCCCGCGCCCGCGCCGCCCTCGCGCAAAAAGGCCTCGGTCTGCCGCGCCTGCCCCGGCAGCAGCGACACCGGGATGTACTGCGCCGCGTGGCGCCCAATGAGGCGGTTGGCGGGCGGGTCGGACGCGACCTTGGCCGACGCGCGCATCCGGCGCTCGACCGACTTGGCGAACATCTCCTCGACGAGGTCGAAGCGGCGCGTCGAGCGGTCCTGGCGGCGCGAGATGACCTCCAGCTGCTTCTCGCGCACGCGGCGCGCCTCCTGCGCCTCGGCGTCACGCTGCGGCAGCGCCGCCTGCTGCTCCACGGAGCGCTCGAGCAGGTACGCGACCATGTTGTTGCTGGAGAGCACCTCGGTGTTGGGCTGCGTGGCGGGGGCCGTGTTCTGCACGGTGGTCGTGCGGTCAAAAGTGGCGGTGCGCTGCTCGTCGCGCGTCTCCTCGCTGAGGTCCTCGGCGATGGTCGTCGCGCGCGGGGGGATGGTCACCTGCCGGTGCGACAGCGGGCTGGAGGCGTCCGACTGCGAAGGCATTCGTTCTGCTTTTCTTCTTCTTCTTCTTCTGGTGAATGACTAACAACAAGTAGAGGAAGAAAAACAATTCTACAAGAAAAGAAATATCGAACGATTGCTGGCAAATGTAGGGATGGATACAAAAAAAGGAAGGAGAAAAAACTACAAAAAGGGACAAATGAAGAGCAAGTCGAAACTGGGTCAACTTGCGAGCTGCCTCCAAAGAAAGTGGGAAAAGGGGAGGGGACTAATCAAGCAGCAAAAAACTACGCAGGAGGGCGATGCATAAGAGAGGAGAAGAGATGGTTTGAAGGTGGAGAGTAGACCAGTGCGGTACACACATGATGGCAGTTGCTTTGCTTTGCAAATTATACCAGTGCAGGAACTGGTGGTGTGAAGAGTAGGGGGAAAGGGGAAACCACAAGAATTCCCAAGCAAGAGTCACAGTCAATGCTTATACATAGTTGTTGAATGTCATTTTAGAAAGTGAAGAAGCAGAAGAAAAATCATTAATGCATCTTAGCGTGTAATAATCTGTTGGTAATGTACTTGGCAAAAAGAAAACAGTAAAGAGTAAGTCTATGAGCAGGTCACCTCGAAAAGTTTTCAGCTAGTAACCCAAAGAGAAGCGCCTCTCAAACTTCCCCTTTTATGAGCTACAGAGAGAACACTTGAGCTTTTTATTTGTGTTGTTGTTGCTGTTGTTGTTGCCATTGTTGTTGTTAAGTCAGCCGTTAGTGTCCAGCCTGCCGTGCCTCCAGCGCCTGCAGCGCTTTGCGGCCGCACTCCAGCACGCGCGCCAGGCGTCGCGGCCGCCTCCGCCGCGGAGTCCCCTGCGAGTGGCGGCCTCTCCACGCCATCACTACCGTTGCCGCAGTCGTCGTCATTATCATGATCAGCGCTACGCTACGCGGAAACGCCGAGACAATCGCCTCGCAGCGCGCGAGACCGCGCAGAGGATCCTTCTGGATCTCCTGTGTTCCTCCCTCTTCTTCGTCGTCTTCTGCTTCTCCTTCTCCTCCTCCGGGCGCCGCGCCGCTGCCCCTGTTAATGGGGAGAGAAGACACCGAGTCGCTGTCGCTGGACAGAGAGTCAGCAAGAGTCACGGGAAGATCAGCAGCAGTAGTAGTAATACTCAGCAGCACAGTGCGCAGCGCCGCATTGGCCTCTCGTGTCAGCTGTCCCAGCCCTGCTCCCGCGGGTGTGTCACTACTACTAGTACTAGCAGTCAGCCGAGGGCCACCGCCGGCGCCCGCGCGCACCACGTCCGCGAGCCGTGCCGCCACCGCCTGGGGCAGCCGCAGCTCCGGTATCGGCAGGTCCGTGTTGTGCTGGACAAAAGTACAGCAGGCACTGCGCGGCGTAGAGGTCCATCTCGTCCTCGCCCGCCCTCCCGCCGCCGCCGCTACTCTCCTCCTGCCTCTGCCTCTGCCGCCGCAGCGCAGGCCCCCGGGGCACACCACTTGCGCACGCACGCGGCCAGCACCTGTGCCTCGCGGCCGCCGGCGCCGGACAGCGGCAGCAGCGCCGCCTCGCGCAGCAGCGAGGCGGACACAAAGACACCCACCGCGCGGCGCGCCGCGGCGTCCGGCACCGCTGCCTGCGGCCCACGACTGCAGCAGCAGCGTCACAGAGGACAGCTGGGTCGCCATGCCGCCAGCGCGGCGGAGAGCGTTGCCTGCGGCAGTCGCGCGTGCTGCGCGCTCAGCCGGTAGCGGCGCAGCAGCAGCGGCAGCGAGACGAGCGCGAGCATCACCTCGGGGCCGAGAGCCACGGGCGTCGCTGCAGTCGAGGCATCGCCGGGTGCCGCGCGCTTCTGTTGTCGATGGGCCGCCTCCACGGCACTGAGCGCCGCCGTCAGCCGCGCGTGGCAGCCCTCGCACGTCGCTGCACCCGCGTCTCCCGGCTGCCACAGCGGCAGAGCGCCACACCTCATGCTATTGTTGGGGTCACCCCTTTGGGCGGCAACACACGCGGCGACCACGCCGACGAAATCCGCGGCGTCGGCGTTGGCGGCGCTGCTGCCGCTGTCGCCCTCCCCGCCAGTCTCGCGGGGAGGCACCTGCGGGGCGAGTAGGTCCTGTGGTGAGACGCGCTGCGCAGCGCACACCGCCGCGGCGAGAGCGGCCAGCGACGAGGCCCACCGCAGCAGCACCGGCACCGTCTGCCGCAGCCGGTGAGTGGGGATGAGAGGAGTCGTGTTCCGGCGCCGAAGCGCGGCGCAGCGTAGCCACCGCGCTCGCCCCGAGGCACAGCAGCAGCTGCAGCACCGGCAGCGCGTCCCGCGCGGTGGCAGTGCCGTCCGCCAGCGCCGTTGCTGTCGCCGCCCACAGCAGCGCGCCGCGCGACGCCTCCTCGGGCGCGGTCAGTCGCACCACCAGCGCCTCCAGGCACTCGTGCAGGCACGCCGTCACCGTGGCGGCATCCTCGTGCCTGGAGGCCATCGCGGCGTCAGCACAGGCGGCCGAGGTCGCCGCCGCCACCCGCAGCGCGTCCCGCGCGCACAGCGCCCACCGCTCTGACAGCGGCACCGCATCGGCGGCGCACGGTGGCGAGGGATGATGCGACGCGCCTTCAACATCGTCTTCCTCATCCTCCTCGAGTGCAGCGGCAGTGACGGCAGCACAAACAGCTCTGGCGGAATCTCACCCGCGCACTTCTCTATAGCCAGCGTCATTTCCGCCAGCTCTGCAGCTCCGCTGTTGCTCGCGGTGTCCTCCTCTGTCTCCAGCATCGTCTGGTCGGCACCGCTCGCCTCTCCCGGCAGCCAGCGCAGCAGCAGACAGAAGACGTCCCGCGCCAGGCGCGCGCGCAGCGGAGCCGTCAGATGCCGTGAGGACTGCACCGTGCCCAGCGCCCCTTCAGCCGCGCGCACAAACACATCCAGCGCCGCCACCGCCGCGGCGGTCTTCTCCAGCGCACTATGGGACTCACCCGCGTCGGTGTCAGTGTCAATGTCGTGTGGCACGCACAGCGCCAGCACCGCGCGCAGCGGCCGTGTCGCCCCTTCCGCCGCCGCCGCCTCGCTCTCCTCGTTCTCTGTCTGGGCAGCGGCACCGGCGGCAGCGGCGGCAGCGGCGCCCACGCAGCCCCACACGCTCCCCAGCCGCGGGGCCAGCGTGTCGAAGAGCGGCGCCACGGCCGCGTCCGCGAGCTCGCTGCCCGCCACGGCGGTGGCAACGGCGGCGCCGAGCGCCCGCAGCCGCGCCAGCAGCGCCGCCGGCGTCTCGTCACGAGTCTCCTCCCCGGCGCCGCGCAGCCCCGGCACCAGCAGTTCCGGGTGCGCGCGCGCCGCGGAGGCGACGTGCGAGGCCACAAAGGCGGCCAGACGCACCGACTTGGAGTTGCTCCAGTCGTGCGAAAACGAGGCCCAGCGCAGCTGCTCGAGCATGAAGGCGACCCCGGCGCGGTACACCCCGGGCGCCACCTGCGGGTGCGAGAGCGCGGCCAGCAGCAGCTTCCACGCGGCGTTGACGAAGCCGAGCTTGCGCGGCGACTCGAGGGTGCAGTCGCACACCGCCTCCAGCGCCGCGAGCAGCTCCGGCGTGGCCGGCGACGCCGACGCGGACGCGGCGAGGGCGGGGGAGCGCAGCAGAGACTGGAGGGTGTCGGCCGAGTGCGTGCGCGCGGCCTCGGCGAGCGCGGTGATGACCGCGCCGGGAGTGTCGTAGCGCGCAGTGGTGTGCTGCTGCGTGGACCCGGGTGAGCTCATGCGGTGAACCGGATTATAACGGTCTGTGTATGAGAGGGGAGACAAGAGAGGCACAGGAAGAAGAAAAACAGTGTCAGACTGTGTGTGTCGCAGGAGCTACGAAGATGATCTGAAGGGTAAAGAGAAATGTAGAATTTTTAAAATAATAAAAGGAGTGAAGTGGGCCTTTGCGAGAAGCAATGTTTATGTGATACTTTTTTTGTTGTTTGATTGAATTGATTGATTCTAATCTATGCGTAAACGGTCTCAGGGAACTGGGCAAGACGTTTGGGTGCCTCACCTGTTTCCCCTGCGTTGTTTGTATTGTCCTTGTATTGTGGAGAGAAGGAAATAGAAGGCGTAACAATGAAAAGAAATGGAGAGACAAGAGATGAGTGGTGTGGAAAAGTGAAAACAAGTAAACACAGCGAGTCGGCAAGTGATTTCAAAATGATAAGTATTACAGTCACACAGACATAGGTGATAGCAGGGGAGAATGAAATCATGCGCACCCAGGTCCGGGGTGTGGAACACGCCCACTGATACTTCAGCAACACACATCTACTAGAAGAACAAAGTTCATGAAGGAATATTGAGTAGTGTTTAGAAATGAACAAGGGTGTAAAAATGAAGAGGGAAGAATTAAAAAGGAAGGTTGCATCTAGTAGTTTAAAATATATATGTGTAGAGAAATCTAAACCCTAACGGGAAAAGGGGAAAAATATTGTCTAAAAATGATAATAAAAAGAAGATCTATACGAAAACTAATGAAGGGTCTAAGGTGCTTCCTTGTCACGTTGTTGTTTTTTTCATATTATTATTATTGTTATTATTTCCCCCTCTTGCGCACCGCAGAGTGGGCAGAGACAAGCAGTGAAAGGTTTTTGAAGAGAAACTGACTGATACCTGGAGCTTGTTGTTGTCTAGGGCACAACTCAAGGTCAATCACTTCTGAAAATAAAGAAGGTTTCTTGTTGTTGTAGTTCGTTCTTCTCTCTCTCTCTCTCGTAATATAAAAGCAGCGAGAGGGGAAGAGAATAGGAACCATTTTTTTAAAAACAAAAGGAAAGGAATCAGTACCTTTCTGTTACTACTCCGAAGAAGAGACAAGTCGCAGTTTGAGTGGCGGCGACGGCGGGAGGCGCGCGAGCGCGTGACCGGCAGTGCCCGCGTCCTCTGCCGGCGCCGGCAGACTGCCAGACCGCGGCTGCGGCTGCGGCTGCGGGGGAGTCGCGAGCGTCGCCTCGCCGTCAACGCTCTCTCCCCCATGAGGCATCACCTCTTGCTGCTGCTGCTGCTGCTGGCGAGTGGTCCACTCCAGCATGAACATCAGCCGCCCGTTCATCTCCGCGCGCTGCGTGCGCCAGAGCTCCTCGGCCTCGGCGTGGCGCGCCGCGACCGCCCCCAGCGCCGCCTCCAGCCGCGCGCACCGCTCCTCCGCCGCGGCCGCCCGGCGCGTGGCCGCCGCCGCCGCCTCCCGCAGCTCCCGCCGCCCACGCCGGCTCACCGCTGCCGCTGCAGCACAGTGCTAGTGGTAGCGGTGGCGGCAGTGGCGGTAGTGCTAGTGCGGGAGAAGCTGCGGCCCGCCGGACTGCGCAGCCGCGGGGTCGCCGAGACCGACGCCGAGACCGAGGGCGCCGATGGCGACAGGCGACAGCCGGACGGTTCTGGTTCCACACAGGCCGTGCGCTGCGCGGGATCAGTCGCGGCTCCCACGAGGGGTGCGCCGTGACGGCAGCAACAGCGGCAGTATCAGCACTATTAGTAGTATTAGCAGTAGACTGCGGTGCCGCGGGCTGCGGGGAGGGCGAGCGGCGGGAGCCCGGCGCCCACGGGTCCCGGGTCCTGCTCTGGCTCTGGCGCCACTGCCGCGTGCTGTGCGGCCGTGAGACGCGGCGGCTCGGCAGCTCCTCGACAGCCTCCACCACCACTGCCTCGTCCGTGTCGGCGGCGCGGGCCGCACGACCCGACGTAACAGCACCAGCAGCAGCAGCAGAGGCGCCGTACGGCTCTGTGACGGCGGCGACGGCATAGTCCTCGGTGTGCGCCGCCGCCAGGTCCTCCCAGACGGCGCCGTAGCCCTCGCCGTAGCCTTTGCCCGCGTCGGCGCGCAGCCCGGAGCAGCTGCGCCGCACCTCCGCCACCAGCGACTCGATGAAGGCGTCGCTGCCGAGGAAGTCCATTGGACGGGTGCGTCGCCGCGCCCGCCGTGTCAGCCAGCAACACCGGTGTTGATGTTGTTGACGTTTTGCGCGGGGTTCTCCGTCGCGCAGTGGCGGCGCAGCACGGTGATGCCGGCGCCGCTGGTCGTTACGGCAGCCGAGAAGCCATCGAGTTGACGTCCATTGTCTTCCGCGTAGGGCACGGTGGCCGCAAGAGGCGCGGCGCGGGGGCCTCGCGCAGCCCAGACGCCTCTCGCACTCTGCGCCCTCAGCACATGCGGCGGGGACGCGGAAGGCGTTGATGGCAAAGGACTCGGAGCTGCCGGCGGCGGCGGGCTTGGTGTCCGCGGCGGTGGGCAGCGCGTTGACGTCGCGCGGGCACAGCATCACACAGAAGTGAGTGAGTGTGTGTGTGTGTGTGCTTGTGTGTGTGTGTGTGTGGGTCTGCGATGATTTCACCAGCAAACGTCTAGGGAGTGTTGCAACGGCAGCGAATGTATCTAGACAGGGAGCACCGTCAACAACAATACGTAAAGACTTGACGTCAAAAACAAAAAAAAAGTCAAACTGTGCAAGGGAGAAGTGTGAGAAATGGAAAATGAATGAACAGCGAAAACCAAAAACGGGTAAACAGACACAACAATGTCAAAGCGGAACTATCAGAAAGACAGCCAAGCTTCGCGACGAAGCACCATAGTACGGCAATAGTACGGAGCAGTGGGAGCGAACACGACAGTCACAACGTACCACATCATTTCTTAAGTACGGTGAAACCACCAGATTTCACGGCAGCACAGCGGAAGAAAATGATAAATTCTCCGGCGTGGCCCAGGGAAGTGCAGAGTTCAAAACAAGAAAACACAAGAGGGGAACAGAGAGATGGAAAAAATGAAAAAACGAGAATCTATGGAAGCGGCACAGCGGCGCGCGGGGCAGCCTACTTCGCGGCATTGGACACGGCCTTGGTAGCCTCCGCAATCGCATGGCGCGAGAGCTCGGCCGGCAGCGCCAGGCGCACGGCGGCCTGCAGCTCGCGCGCGGAGATGGTGGAGCGCTTGTTGATGCGCGCGAGCACGGCCGCCTGGCTGGCGATGCGGTCGAACTGGTCGTTCACGAAGGAGTTGACCACCTTGAGGGCGCGGCCGGACAGCGACATGCTGGCGTTGATGCTCTTGAGCGAGCGGCGAATGAAAATTCCCCACGTGCGGCGGGGCTTGCGGTGGCTCTTCTTGGCGACGTTGCGCTTGACGTTCTTGGGGGTGGCCATGGTTAGCGAGTGGGTGAGTGGTGGTGGTGGTGGTGTGTGTGGGTGTGCGAGTGCAGGGGAGCTAGGGGGATCTGCGATTGTGGGAAGGAGAGGTGAGAGGGGGGGGAGGGGAGGGGAAGTGAAGGGTAGTGGCGCGACGAACCCGCTCGCACGCGTGCGTGTGCGCGGGAGCCCCCAAGCCCCGGTCGGGGCGGGAGGGGGCCGTCTTTTACGGTCTCTCCACGTGCGCGAGGAGCGCGCGCGGAGTGCACTTGGGGGAGGGGGAGAAAGCAGGTAGCAAAACAGCAGACAGCTGAGAGGGGGGCGGACGGATGCGCGCCCACCCGCAGATTCGGGCCTGGCGAAACTAGAGAACCAAGAGAGATGAAAACATACGAAAAAACAAAAAGGAATCTATGGTGTGCGTGTGCGCGGGCGCACAGCACGGCTCGCACCCTAGGCGCTGGGCGTGGCCTTCTTGGCGCGCTTGCTGCTCTTATTTTTCTTCGAAAGTGCCTTGTTAACACTCGGAATAACGCCGCCGCGGGAGAGGGTGACGTTCTGCAGCAGGGCGCCGAGGTCCTCGTCGTGGCGCACGGCCAGCGTGACGGTGCGCGGCGTGAGGCGGCGCGGCTTCTTGCTGGACTGCTGCGCAGCCTTGACGGACAGCTCCAGGAGCTCGGCGGTCAGGTACTCGAGCACGGCGGCCAGGTAGACGGCGCCGGGCGCGCCCACGCGGCGCGCGTACTGGCCGCGGCGCAGCAGGGAGCCCACGCGGCCGACGGGGAAGATGAGGCCGGCCTTGGCGCTGCGCGACTTGCCGCCCTTACCGCGGGAGACCTTCTTGGCAGACTTGGGGGTGGCCATGGTGAGTGGGTGGTGGTGGTGGTGGTGGGTGGGTGAGTGTGGTGGGCTAGTGAGCGGGGATCTTCGCGGGTGACGAGTGAAGAACGGGAGAGGAAGGGGGAGACGATGGGGGAGACGGAGGCGCAGAGACGCGTGCGGGCAGTGGCGGTGGGTGCGGCGCTTGGCAAGAAAACAGCGGGCGAGGCGCGGGCCGGGGAGCGGGGGCGGCATGTGGGGCGCCGGGTGCGGGTGGGGATTGGCCGAGAGGGGATACAAAACACAAAGAGAAAAGAAAAGGGAAAAAGAGAATCTATGAGCGGTGCTGCACGCCGCAGCCGCGCGTGCCGCGCTTAGTGGCGGTCGCCGCGGAGGCGGAGCGCGAGCTGGATGTCGCGCGGCATCACGGTGACGCGCTTGGCGTGGAGGGCCGCGAGGTTGGTGTCGGCGAGCACGGACACCACGTAGGACTCGGTGGCCTCCTGGAGGGCCAGGATGGCGCTCTTCTGGAAGCGCATGCCCTCCTTCTGCGCGCCGGCGATCTCGCGCACGAGGCGCTGGAAGGGCGCGCGTTGA